>JADLZK010009504.1:0-10204 GCA_015847255.1 Hyparrhenia diplandra
TCGCGTCACACCGCCGTCGGCGAGTTACCTGGTCGCGATAGCGCGAGCAACGGATATAGGAGGTCAAGGCGAGCTCGGTGACGTGAACGTGATTAATCGAACCAAAAACGACTGTAGAAGCTTACTCCTAACCTTGCTCTGCTTCCGGCGGTGAACCGACCGACGGGCACGAAACCGCCAAATTGGCCCGCGACGATGCACGACAGTGGCTCTAGGCAGGCTCGGTGCCTATCTAACTTCATTAGCTACTCACCGGTGCGTGTAGCCGAAGTGAAACGCCTTGGGCTAGATGAATTGGAAGGGCGGGTACTTAAGGCGGGTGGCTCCGTGCGGTGGAAGCAGCGCCAACACGCGCAGAGATCGCCACGAGGAGCTTTGGCGCAGCGTTCCTGGAGCTGAGCAGGGTGAACCACGCGGCTATGTCCACTAGCGAGACAAGGTGAGGCAGAGATCCCATCGGCACTGTACCGGAGTCAGGCGCAGCAGCAGCAGCTTGCCGCGGGGTCAGACGAGCTTGCCGCGGTTGGTGAATCGAACGGCAGGCGAGCAAGCGAGACGAAGCAAGGACGGTTGAGATGGGCGAGAGCGTACACCAGCGACGCCACAGACGAAAGGTGCGCCAAGCCGGTCGGGGCCACAGGCCCACAGCCATGGCAGAGTCATTGGCAGAGGGCGGCAGCAAGGCGACGGACTCATCACTGGCGCGCACGGATGTAGCAAGGCCAGGGAAAGTGAGGCGGAGACAGCAACAAAGCGACGACCAGGCATGCCAAACGAGCCCGTGAGAGTGCCCGTGAGAGTGCTGTGTACGTGTGTTAGCTTTTCAATTTCTTTCTCTATCTTTACCAAAATATATAAATAATTATAGTATTATCTCTTTAGCAATAAACTACACACGCATACGTATGCATATGTGCAAAGACACCGAAAAGGAACGCATACATACACTATAACAAAATACTTATCAAACAAAGATATGAGTGTATATATATTTCTCTTATAAAATTCGCTCATAGGAATTACTTATCATTTCAAAATTTGAGATTTGAAAAGCTGTGAAACTTATTTTGCTAATTTCTTTTAAACCTTAATCTAAGTGCTAAGCGTGATCGTAACACCCGGGGTGTTACAATCAACCTTTAAAAGAATCTCGACCCGAGATTCGTAGAGCGAGAACGAGAAGCCGGAGAGAAACAATTAACATACACAGATCTAAAAGTACACACGAGAAGTTACACGAGTTCGAAATAAACCACTTAGATCTAGAACAACACGAGTTAAGAGCAAGGATGAACAACTAAACACCTAATCTAATGGCCTAGATAAGTGAGGGCAATGAAGGAACAACAAGATAATTATTATCCGGAACATGGCATAAGACCAACAGATCCAAAAACAGGAGGGTGAAAACTTCGATCATCGCTAACGCTAAGATGAAAAGCATCCCGAGAATAAATACTTCAACGAACGCCATATCTGGTAGCTCTATTTCCCTCCGCTCCTTCCTTTCTTCTTCGACTCTCTCTGGTTTTCCACTCTGGTGGCTTCTCCACCACGAGCCGGTAGAGAGAAACAACTCACAAGCTCTACTACGATCTAGGGATGGAGAGGAAAGGGACGTCGCAAAGGAATTTTATAGCCGGGTGTTTGAGGTTGGGGTGCGCCCGAAGTGGGATAGGTGGAGGAATATGCCGGCGGGTGCCGAACAAGATTGGCCATGGCATGCTTCCGCCGCTTGAACGAAAGTGGGGAGAGGGAGAGGATGAGAGTAGTGGGTTTCAAGAACAGGCGGGGCGGAGAGGCGCGCCAAAAAGACGAGAAGAAGGGGGTCCGGTACAGGGACAAGGGCGAGTGTCGAGAGCCAACACGAGTGCAGGGGAAAAAGGTGGGGGCATCACATGGAGGTGGCGAGTGTGTGGCACAACACCGTAGGCACACACGAGGCGTGGCACTAGTGGGCCCCTCGACACCGTTGACGTCCGTGGCCGAGACGCGGTGACGATCCGGCATACCGATAACCAAAGCCAAAAGCGGCGCTTCAATTACTCAGATCCATCAAGGCCATTCTTTTCGAGATCATGCTCCCTCTTTTCCAAAAAAACTATACTATCTTGGTCACTTGAAAGCGCACTACTCCATCGACTCATTGTGGATTTCCCGTTTGAACACTAGAATATTTTACCAAGGAGAATATTTTATTGTAAGAGTAATATGGCGATGTAACTTGGTAAAAGACAACCGATCAACGACCTCGATACCAAATACAAGTGCTGGCAGCGTCATCCTCAGGCAGCTGCTCCTGCCGGGGGGCTCGGTTTCGTCAGCGACACCGATGCATAAGCTATTAATCGACGACTATTACCAATTTACACATAGTAAAAGCGGTGGGGTCGAGAGACCACCAAAGTAGAGTAGAGTTGCAAGGGAAGATTCAGGCAACAAGGACGCCTTTTAAAGCAAGGAACAAGGGATTCAAATCCAGCAATGGATTTAATTTAAAAATGATTCAAACCTTCTATCGGGACATCCACAACACGTCAACACAGTATCCTCTATCATGCAAACACGATGGATTATGCAAAAGCAACTTCCAAACCTCCACTTATAGGAACCAACACTCAAGCACATGCTCTCACGCTTCTCCTCACAATGCCTGCCCTCCATGGCAAGGAAATCCTACTGGCTACGAAAGAGATACAAAGGACAAGTTACAACACTGGAAGACAACGAGGGAAAACACTACTAGCTAAAGATACACCTCTGGTAGGACAACTAATCTGCTTCATCGGAACCAAACTTCCTTCCCGGGCACCGAGTTGGGTTCTGCATCCTCCCTTGGTGGTGGCTGAGTGAGGGGCAAGTTGGGCTGGTTTGTGACAAGATCTATAATGTTGCAGTTGATAACTTTTTATTTAAAATCATTTACAAGTCCCAAAGAAATTTGTTTAATTTGAAATCCAGATTTTCAAAAAAAAAAAAAAAAACTTTAAATGGTCTAAGTTGTATCATTTAGTATCCAGTACTCAAAGGGATCTGTAGTTTCTTAGTTGACTATTTTTCCATTTGAATTATTTAGTATCAAAAAAAAATTTTGTTTTAAAATTACAGATTTTTAAAATTTATTTTTTTTAAAAAAAAATTCAAAGCACCTTCGAAAACAGTGCTCTCTCGGTGCGGTGCCCCCATCAGAAAAACAGTCCACGCGTGCCGCACACACCAATAGCCCCTTCGTCTCACGGCCATCAGCAATACTGTCCTGTCCTGGGAGATGGACTCTGCTCTGCCTCTGCCGCCCGAGGACCCGCCGCCGCCGGATTCCTCAGGTGATCGTCGTCTCCACCCCTCCATTGTTTGCTAGTGCTCATCAAAGAGACCCGAACGAGTTAGCAAGGGAGTACTAGAAGAGAGGTTTAGGTTTTTTTAACTTGTCGAGACCCGAACGAGTGGCCTGGGCAGGGTGAGATCCAGTAAGGGGACAGAGGAACTGGGGGCGCTGCGTGGGGGCGATGGATCTACTTATTCAAGCTGCATTTTTGGGGGCACATTGTGAATCGTTTGTCTTTTTTTTTTTCTTTTTTGATGTATGGAATAATGAGTCGGGTTCCAAGACCAAGAAGCCACATGTCAGATTCGAAGCTTTTTTTTTATTCCTAAATTCGGCTTGGTGTGGAACCATTGCGAGCCCCGGTTTCAACTTAATGTGGAGATGGCATTTGTTCGTTTTTTAGGATTAAGGTTTGTTAGTTGTTGACACATCATTTCTCATAAATCATAATGCTGTGTTTGTTGGTATCGATCCCCAAATCAGAAGGAAATTCCACCTATTCAGCACAACAGCCTTCACCGATCCAAGTACTTTGCCTCAGATATTCATCAACATTTTTTTTTTTTTTTTTATTTGGGGTTACAAAAGGTAGAGGGAAACACAAAGTGAAAAGGCTTCTTGAGTTTTGAATGGCAAAAAGTGGTAACACCTCAATTCCTAATTTCTCCTCTGCTTCTGGGCATTACCATTAACACCAGCAAGACAATTGAGTTGCCTAGCCATGCAGCTCAGCGTTTGTTTTCCACTTTTCAACAGGTACCTGCATTCCGCCAGACAACAACAGGACTCGTATAATGCCCAGCAACATGTCCAGGTACAGTTTCTTCCATTTTTCATCAAAGCTTAAGATGATAGTGCATTTCCATATACTAGTGAAAGGTGCATTTCTTTTTAATTCTATTGTACAAGAAGCAGTTCTATACCTTTCGGTTATGCTTTGTTATAATGCCTGTCTTTTCGCACATCCGATGAGAAGATCCACTCATGGTTTAAATAGATGTTTCATATAAGGAACGATTGTCCTTTTTTAGTGCTTCCAAGTCATATGTCAAATCATATTTGTGGTTCAGCAATACAGTTTCATCTCATCCTTTATAAAGAAATGATCCTAGGAGTCAGGTCTTGGTAGGTTAGGAAGGTCAACCATTGGTTAATCACATTCTTTTAAAGGATGATAAGATAGAAGAAAAAGTTGTTTCTTGTTTGGTTCTACAAGGCTTTGCTACTATCTTTTTTTTCTGAAACTAGAATGGTTTATTATTGTTTTTGCTTTCTATCATTCTTTCCCACAACTATTGTTTATTGATATTAATCTCCACAGATCAATGCAACATAAATATAATACTGGTAAAGCTTTCCATATTAGGGGTTGTTTGGTTTGCTCATGGATGCCATTTTTTCCACTAATGGTAATATCTAGTAGAAGATGCAGAGATGTTTGGATCCTCTTTCCACTTAACCTTGTGCTTTGTCTTGCTGATTTGATTGAAGGAAGAATTCGAACCATTAAGTAAAACGAATAGAAGGATATTTATTTTGTTACCTTTACGCAATATATTCTTCTCTCTGTAGAGGCTTATGTGCTTGACATTGTACACAACGCTTCCTTAACACCTATGAATCTATTTTATGTGCAGAATCCTGATAGGATCAGTTCACTGCCAGATGACATTTTGATCAAAATCCTTTTCGTTGATGACTATGCATTGAGGGGCATCAGCGACTGATATTCTTCCACCAGATGGAGACACCTCTGGGAATATGTGGACCATCTCATCCTTGACATGCATACTTTTTGGGATGCAAGTGTGCCCTAAATTCAGATAATCACAAAATCTTGATTTCTGGAATTCAGAAGCTACAAAGTTTGTGCGCCAAAGTAAAAATGAGCTTTTAAGCCATCATAAGGGTGATAAACTCAAGGAATTCAAGGTCCAGTTCCACTAAGCTCGCCCACGCTTCTGAGCTAGATCGATGGGCTGTATTTGCAGTTGCATCCCATACACAGAAGCACTCACCCTTTCCCTTTGTGATGAGCATGGCAGGGTAGCCAAAGATCATACAGAGGCATATGTCTTCCCTTTTGAAGCAGTTTTCTGATGTGGCTGGCTGTCAATTGCATGTATTGTCTCTTTACAATTGCATTTTAAATACAGTACCTGCAAGCCTTAGTGGATTTTCTTCTCTCTGATTCCCTGTCACCCACAATCGTGTGCAAGTGGTTGATGAGGTTCTTCCGAGTATCATGTCCAGTTGTATTGCTCTCCGCTATTTGTATCCGGGTAGCATGCCGTGAATTGATTGATCTGAGAGCTTCTCATGCACGATTGGTGGGCCTGGAAGTTCGTTACTGCAAGAGATTAAGAAGTATCAGTATTCATGCTGAAAAGATGGAGAGTTTCTCATACAAAGGGTCAAGATCAGTAGATATTAAGTATGAGTGTGTGCCGGTTCTTTGCATGCTAAGGGTTTATTTTGAGATTCCAAAACGCACTTTGGATTTCTTAGATAAATTCCCTAATAAGCTCAAAATGTTGGCATTGCAGTTTCCATCATATAGGCCGGTATGTAAGGAACCATCATGTCTGGTCACATAACATCAGAATTTTTGTTCCTTTACAAAACAGTCTCTGTTTTCTTCTATTTCGAGGCTTTCGGCTATCTACAGGAGGTATCTCGTGTACTATAAACCTAAAACGGAAGGTTTGCTGTTTTGAAGGAAATTACATTGTGTATAAAATGTTGGAGAAAGAGCATTCTTATTGTGGCTCTTGTCCTTCAAGCTGCTCCTTTAGTTAAACACTTAATCTTGAGGTATATTAGTTGGACTTAAATAATCAGATTTCGTTCTTTTTCCCATTCCCTGATGGCCCCATTACCTGAGTGGTCACTGTTCAGTCATAGTATATATGTGCCCCTTTAAGTTTGCCCTGATTTTCTACAAATTTGAACTCTGAACATCATATATTGCTGGGTACTTGTTAGTAGTATGAGGGAAAGAACCCTTCTTGTTGCTATTCATAGGTATGTTGCTCTTGTTTACATTTTACACCCACTTATAAACAATAAAACCATAGCTACATAGTTGATATCTTTCCAAGTGTTGAAGCCATTATCATTTTGCCTTCTTCTAGTTCATGCTGGTTAATTTACTTGCAGGTTCATGGTAACCTTGCACCACTGAAGATGATGAATATTAGATGGCCCAAGAATTTTACAGCTGCAAGTCTCAAGACTATTAGGATCAAAGGGTTTAGTGGGGAACCAGAATTGGTGCAACTCTTGCTGTTTCTTTTAAGGAGGTCACCTGTGCTGAAGACACTTCTAATCAACACACATCAATTCATCAGGCATGGAGGCTTGGGCATATCAGAAAGTGAGAGGTCTAAAGATGCTATGAGGTGCAATTATGGAATAGAGGTGGCCCAGACACACCTGGCTCCTAATGTTCCATCTTCTGTGAAGCTCAGCATTATGTGATAATATTGCTAACAATAACAAAGACCATGGTTACCAGTGAAGAAGGGTAGTTCATGCATGTGTACCTTAAGTAATGTTCAGAAAATATCTTTCTATGAATTAGGTGTTGGTAGCTACTGAGTATTGAGAAGAAATGAACTCTGTACTTTGAAATGATGCTGTAGCTGATGGCAGAAATGTTGGTGGAGATTTGTAGGATGAACACTGTACTTTGGATACATGGCATCCTAAGTCACTCATGGCATTCTAATTTTCCTTATAACTACCAAAACACTACCGATACATGGCATTCTAATTTTCCTTGTGAACTTCGTTGCAACTTGAGTTGGTCTCTAGTACATTTCTGGTAGCTAAGAACTCTGGGCTAGTGGATGCCAAAGTGCCAACAAGGACGGGCCGGATCATGCATATGAACTGAACTGAACATCTGAACAACAGGAAACCTGAAAAGAGCGAGGGATCCTGTGGGGTGGGCTATAGATGGATGAGCCCCTTGAATCGATCTAGCAAATATATTCTTTGGCCCTTTTTCTCTTTTTCTTTTTCACAAAAAGTCGACAGCTTTGCAGGTTTCAGCTGGGTACGTTCGGTCCATCCAACGCATTGTGTGATAATATTTATTGTCCATCATTGGTCAAAAAACGTTTTTTGTGGCACTGCATGTAGTGTCAGGTTAGCTGTAGTGTTCTTGTGTGCTAGTTGATGCTGATAGTTTTCTTTTCCTTGTGTCTGAACACTGAAGGGTTATGATCCATGTTGGTGCTCTGCTGTAACGCTTGAATCAATTTTCTGGTCCTAATCAGGAGCAGTATTAATTAGTGGCTAGAAGAGAGAGGAGGAAATAAAAATTGTGCTGTTTTGCTGTCCTCTGCTGCTCCAAAGCTGCTGTTCCATGCATACTCTGAATTCTGGAAGGATGCAGTTCAGCAGTTGTGAATCTGTCTTGCATAAGTCCTATCAAGAACACAAGAATGCAGATGCCTCTTTTTCTTTGGGGGCTATA
Source organism: Hyparrhenia diplandra (assembly GCA_015847255.1). NCBI lineage: Eukaryota > Viridiplantae > Streptophyta > Magnoliopsida > Poales > Poaceae > Hyparrhenia > Hyparrhenia diplandra. Next base: position 7,809 of record JADLZK010009504.1, read on the forward strand.
CAAGAGCTGAAGTGCATCCAGATGGCTTTGCTGCAGCTTTGTTTGTTTGGTGAGTCAGGATAAAGCACATGCTGGACGAACAGGGAGAAGAGAAACACATGTGCTTCGAGTCTTGACCAAGGAAAGGGAGACACGGCGAAACCAATCGAGAAAATTGCTGGCACGAGATGGAATTTGCGATCCATGTCCAATTTTATTATCTTTTATATAAGCTTTGCAGGATTGCAGTCTTCTGCAAACGCTGACCAGATCGGACCACGAATGGTAGATACAAATGGGCTGGGCTTACTAGCTTAGCCCATGCCTCAGGCCCATGGTATTCGATTGAGGGAAATCCCCTGCCCTGAGTTTAATAATAAAGGGTTCAAATTCTTCATTCACTGAAAACAAAAAAATATTGCTTTTTCTGAAATGTAAGATGGTGGAAAAATATTGAATAGCGATGTCCATAGAAAGTTGAACATATCTAAGTGGAGCTTTTTGGAGTTAAGTTTTGGAGTAGAACATCTTTGGAGAAAGAAACAGTGATGAAAGTGATAGGTCTCCTTAGGGCATGGCATGAGATACATACATTAGCCTTAATAAATCTCTCTAAAACAAAGTCCACAACAACATGTACTAGGGTGTATTAATATTCCTAATAAATCAAATGAATTGTGGGTGGTGTATAGAAGCCATGCATGTCCATAAATCTTATCTGCTCTATGAAATGCAGTGGCGAGAGAAAATCTATGATCGAAAACGTTGGTTTGTGTCCACAGGAAAACGTTCGATAAAGGATACGAGTGTTATCGACAATTGCAAGTTTGAGGCCCCAAAAAAATGGGGAAACAGACTACGACTGAATTTTTTATTATATATATATATCTTGGAAAAAGTAGCAACTTTTCTGTCCACTGTCTCTTCCACGTCTTTCCGACTTCTCCTCTCCGCCTCCGCCGGCGGAGGAGCTTAGCTCATGGCATCCTCCATGGCCACCGTCGCCTGCGCCCAGGCACCGTCCTCTCGCCATCGACCGCGACGACCCAGAGGCCGTCTGCCGTCCAGGGCCGCCCGTCTTCCCCGCCCGCTCCCACTCCACTCCCTCCGGCTCCGCGCCGCCGGCCGCCGGTCAACTCCGGGCAACAAAGGTACTCCCTCCCTCTCGCCCTACGCCTTGCCTCCGCGTAATTGGCTTCGGTTGGATTGATTGGCAGCTAGCGTAGCCAAGCGCAAGGGGGCGGCGGTTGGATTTCGCATGTATTGCTTGCCTGTTCTTACGGATTCTCCAGACATGGATGGGGGTATTGGAGGACCGTAGCATAGATAGATCTCGTTAATCGCAGTCATTCCATCTCCGTGGGGGGTTAGCTTGGTAATGACACCAGTTTTTTCATGGCGAAATTTTAAAATTTTATTTCCTGTTTCTTCATTTCAGGGTTGTGATGCAGCAGTTGGCTGACCCACTCAAGGTCATGATATCAGGGGCCCGGCGTCCGGCAAGGGGCACGCAGTGAGCTCATCAAGACCAAAGTAAGCGATTTGTTTGTTCATGAACAGTCTTGTGTGTTATTGTATCATGTCATACATAGAATCCTCCTGTGCAGCGTGTTCAGTTAGCATTTTTCTGATGACAGGTAACTTGCAGTTTGGAGAGTAATACTCCGCCCGGAGATTTGTTATGGGCGGAGATTGTTGCGGGCTCTGACAATGGGGCAGGCCAAGGAATTCATGGAGAAGGGTCAGCTTAGCCTGATGAGATTGTGGTTAATGTAATGTGTTTTCTTTTTGATTTTCCATTTATTTATATATGTATTCCAAGCTGCTGTTGGTTGCGTGCTCATAAAGAAGAATGCTCTTGGGTTTCTGCCAGATGGTGAAGGATCGCCTTCTGCAACCGGACGCTCAGGGAAAATGGTTGGCTGTTGACGGGTACCCGAGAAGCTATTCACAGGCCATGGCGCTGGAAAACCTTGAAATCCGGCCTGATATCTTCATTCTGTTAGATGTAAGTGTACAGCTCGATCAAATTATTGACGCCAGACTGCCAATCACATTTGTTCTTTATTAGACTATATTATGCCACCATTACTCTTGCTAGTAGTACAAAAATAGATTTCTTTAAACACTGCTGTTGGCTATACTTAGCGCCCATTGAATAGCGTTTGTGCAATATTGTTGGATCAATGTTGACTTGGTCATTTCAGTTTTTCTGGAGTAAGTTCCATAACAAAAAGGAAGAAAAAAATGTATTCACCGACTATATCTTTCATGCATCCTCTATCTTGAAATTAACTACAGCAGTCCATGATTAGATTTTTAGGATTGTAGAATTTGTAGCTTTAGCTCATTCTTTGCTATTATAGGTTCCAGATGAACTCCTTGTTGAAAGGGTGGTTGGAAGACGGCTTGATCCT